>QTSX02000732.1:0-46187 GCA_014839935.2 Entomophthora muscae | reverse complement strand
AAAGCGCCTAATGGAGGCAATAAAATTCCTGATCCATTAGCTTCAAGTGAGCTTGAAGTCTACCTGGTGGCCAATCAAGAGCCATCCCCATAGGAGGCACAGGACTGCCTGCTGACCCCATGACCACAGCTCCTAGGCAAGATCAATCAAGTAGCCAATTTGAGATCTCCTGACCAATGAAAGAACTCCACAGCCCCAAAGACATTTCGCCGCCTTTGAACCAGAGCACCCAGAAACCCATGGGCCTGCCTTTCCAGTGCAGCATTGAACCTCTATGAAAATATTAAGTTTGGAAGTGGGGTGCTATATAGACCAAAAGGACCCTGTGCTCCAAAAATATTGTCATTTTTGAATAAAGGACATGTTATTTTGGTTTACACAGCTGCTACCTTATTTTTCCTTTGCCGTCTATCAAATTAGTACAAGATCATCTAGCCAATCTGCCCTCTGCCCACAGATTTCTGTCCTCCAGGTGTTCCCTTTGGTCCTGTCCACTTCATGGAGTACCCTCAAGCTTGAATATTATAAAAGCCAACACAATTGTGAATAAACTTGATTTTTTAGAAATAATATTCTACTTATATATATAGAGTGAAAGTGAGGATCATTGAATAGGTAAAAAATGGGCTGAATGAGCTGAGCTTATAACATGATCAGAAAACTCAGGTTGCACAATATAGAATGTGTGAATATTGGTGTCAATACATTTACAGAAAGGAGAAACTATTAAAATCAAAAGAAAACCAATCAGGTCTTTACAAGCATTGTAATTAGAAGGCTGTATTAAAATAACATTGATAGTGCAATTTACAACAATTACCAACCCAGTGTTATTAGTAGAGGGCTTGGTCTCCTACTCATAGTTTGGGGATAGGTGCACAAAAAGTATTGGAGGAGAACAATTCCAAGGACTTAGTTTTATAGGCAGTGTTAATGCTGGTAGCCTGGATATCTATGAATTTATTGACTAACTCCTTTACTTGTTGTTTGAGATCAAAAGCAGTGTCTATCTCAACCAGTGAATGTCCTAAGGTTGAAGGGGAAGTGACTTCCCGCCCATATAGTGTCATAAGAGATGAGAAACCAGTAATATAATTTTTATTCAGGCATTAAGAAAAGAGAGCAGCAGGTAGGTACAGGTACCAATTAGAGACAGCTAAATAGGTTAACTTTCACAAGATAAAGACCAGAGTATAATTAGCACAATCTACAGTGCCATTGACAGAAAGATTATTAGGTGCAACAAAGGATTGATGGGTATCCATGGCTTGTACCAACAAAGTTACCAATTGAGCATTGAAATTTGTCCCGTTATTGAAGAGGAGCACCTGTGGACAAAAATGGCAATAGAACACGTCTTGAAGAAAAAATGTTGCTTTGCTTTTTACTATAATATATTTGGTAGCCCTAGCCTCTACTCACTTACTGAAATAGTCTACTGCAATGAGGATAAACCAGCATCCAGAACAAGAACAAAAAAGGGGGTCTTCAGTGTCTACACTAAAAGTGTGGATGGCATGTTTGGGTAGCACTAAGTTGAGCTTGTGTTGACTAGAAAATGGGCGCTGTAATTGAAATTCATGGAAAGGAGGCCAGAACATAAGGGACCAACACCTACATGTTCTCCCAATAGAATTGTTTAACCAGCCAGTCATGAGTCTTGGATATCCCACCATGCCTGGTGTCTAGATAAGGCTGTTTCACAACTGATACTTGCAAGCTTGGGCGGACATATGATAGATATAGAGATCCAACTTATTTAAATAACTGATTATCCCTGACAATGGTATCAGCTTACAGCTTCTGCAAGGCTAGACATGTCTTTAGACTCAGCTTTCCACAAAGAAGGGTATTCTATGAGTTCATAAAAGTGGTTGGCCTCATCAGGGTGTAGAGCTAGGATAGACATACAGGATAGACCATCAGCATTTTGGTGCTGAACCCCAGGGCAATGGACTATAATAAATTGTATTAATGTAGTTTCTAGTACAAGAAAGCTAATTGTCTTTCAGGATCTTTTGAATTCTGAAACCAATAAAGAGAGGAATGATCTGTGACTACCGTGAAGTGTGTGATATAGATGTAATATCTGAAGTGTTTCACTACATGTAATACTGCTAGGTATAACTTTTGGTAACATTGTAGCTCTTTTTTTGTTTGTTGAGGATGTGAAAATAGTAGGCAACAGGATAATCCACCCCTTCATCATCTAGTTGGGCCAGATTGCCCCCCCACAGCAACTCCACTTTTTTCAGTGTATAAGATGAACTCCTTGTCATGGTTGGGGTACAATAGTATGGGAGCTTCCTCAAGTTTCTGTCTCAAGATGCCAAAAGATTGTTGCTGATTCTAAGCCCATAAAAAGTCCTACATCAGAGGAGTTGAACAAGAGGCTCACTGATCTCAGCAAATTCATGAATGAATTGACAATAATACCCTATCATCCCTAAGAAGACTTGCACCTCTCAAAGGTTGGTAGGGGCAAAATGTTGTTAATTCCATCCACCTTGTTAGTCACAGGTCAAATCCCAGTTTGCATAACCTAATGAACTAAAAACTCCAGCCACTCTTTATAGAAACATTTCAATGATCTAAGCTTAAATCAGCTTATTTTATCTTTATTAATACAGTCTTCAGATGGTCTAAATTTTCATTTAAGGTGAAGCTGAGAATATTAATGTCATCCAAGTATACCAGTACGCAGGAAAGCTTTTAGTCATAGAGGATGGAGTCCATAACTCCTGGAAATTATCAGCTGCATCTCATAATCCTTGATGTATTCAAGTGGGTTTAAAAAGCTCTTCAGATGTTATCAATGAGTATTTTTCTCTATTTTCTGGTAATATGTCTACTTGCCAGTATTCTGAAGTGAGATTCATAGCTAAGAAGAATTTAGAGCCCCCTATTCAACACAATACATTGACAATGTGTGGTAGAGAGTAGGAATCCTTCTTGGTTGGGAGTTGAGGTGTCTGTAATCCATGATAATATAATGACCACTATCCTTCTTATTCTTCAATATTAATAAAGGAGAATCCCAGGTGCTTTGAAATGGAGCTAGCAATCCAGCATCAAAAATTTGCTTCAATTCCTTGGATATTTGTGCATCTTTAACCCTTCTACAGAAATAGGGGTTTCTCTAAATTAAGGGGGATCACCTGTATCAATTTGATGTATACCCTTTTTGGTTGATTC
This sequence comes from Entomophthora muscae, assembly GCA_014839935.2. Taxonomy (NCBI): domain Eukaryota; kingdom Fungi; phylum Entomophthoromycota; class Entomophthoromycetes; order Entomophthorales; family Entomophthoraceae; genus Entomophthora; species Entomophthora muscae. Next base: position 42,992 of record QTSX02000732.1, on the reverse strand, counting down.
ATAGTTGTTGGGACCTTGTACAAAAATGTCTGAAAATTTATCCAAAGGCTTTAGCACCTTGTTTTGTTGAACTGGGGTTATCTGAGGGAAATACTTGGCAGAGAACAGGGATAGTACTTGCAGTTGAGCTTCTGGTAAGACAAGGTCATCAAACGTGCCAAAGGGATGGAAAAAATGCACAGCTGATGCACTCAAAGGCCAACTGTGTCCAAGCATTTTCCCCTTAGTAACTTGTATTAGATTAGCAGTAATTTTAGCTAATAGAATCTGGACAGGTTCTCTGTGAGTGAAATCCAGAATCCCAGTACATAGGTGGAGTTCATTTTTCCCCAAAGACTCAAGACATACAATTCCATTAACGTATTGGCAGACAACTTGTATGAGACCTGAGAAACTACTATTTCCTGAAATCTGTTAGGGATAGAGAAAGTATGGGGAGCCAACAGAGGAACTTCTTCATCTGCAGGGAAAGATGATGGTGGAGACTTGAGGTTAGAAGAGTACATTCTAAACTTCAAAGATAAGATCCATTTAGGATATTTCAGCATGCAATTCTTCAATTGCTTTCCTGGGAGGCAAACAGGCTCTTTGAATATAAGGGGTATATTATAATTCAAGAGAGATAAAAATTCATCCTTGAGATTAAGGATTCCATTATACTCTTAGAGGAACTGGGTACCAATCAGGAGATCATAGCTCTCATTCTCTAAGACCACCACAGAGAAAAATAAAAACATCTTCCCAAAGCAATGGGTTAGAGCAGAATATGCTCCAATGACATGGGTGGTTGACAACCCAGATGTACTATAAGACTAGTTGTAGATGAGATCTGGTGCAAGCTTGAGCTTCTTTGTGAGTTTGGATTAGACCACACTAACAGGGGATCCTGTGTCTAGTATATAATTAATCTTCACTTTAGTAACAGCTACTTCTACTCAAGTGGTATCCCTTTCAAACAGGGGCAGGATAGCTAGAACTTGTTTAGAGTCAGTGAGATCTTTCTCCCACTTCTCTATAATACAGTGAAGGGCTGAAATCTCTTTATACACAACTTTTAAGGCTAGAGTGGCCTGCACATTCTGGAATATAGCTTCAGTCAACTCATCAGATTCAGCAGAACACTCAATTCACACTGGCACTTGGATGGCTTGGGCAAGGTATGGGCAAGCAAATATTTCTCAAGCAGCAGAAGAGCCAGGTACTACCTTAGTATTAGCTGTTTTCCCAGAGCATAACTTTTAAGGTAAAGAGATAGTCTCAGGGATAATCAGTATTGTATACCCATGGCTGCCAAGTATGTTGTCTTCAGATTCATTGAAATCAGAGTCACTAGGCAGGTCATCAAATAGATTTAAGATGGAAGGTGTGTTGGGCAAGGATATAGAGCCAGGCGTGACAAGGGGTGTGATGAGAGCAACAATGTGAGGAGACTGAGAAGCATAGTCAACAGAGAGTTATCCTGTTTCTAAGATAACTGGGGCTTTCCTAACTGGCTTCTAGGATCTGTATCATCTGCTTTAGGGTTGGTACAAACTGGAGAGTGTGACCTACAATCCTACAATCATGGTATCCTGGGTTTTTAGGCTGTCCATTGTTGTCAAGGGTCATAATGTGGGGAGGTTGGTTGTCTCTACTAGTAGAGCTAGAGTGTTCCTCTTTACCCAGGGACTAGTATTTTTCAGTAGCATAATTTGTATGAAAGTCTTAGTTCCATTCATCAAAAACAACATTGGTTTATGAGTCTTAAAGGGCAAACATAACAGTTGATTGACTTTAAGTATATTAGCGCAGGTAGTGTAGTATTCTTTCACAGTGAGCTGGAAGCTAGTGATTAGCTCTTGGCTCTCCATCTAGAAGCAATCAGAAAAATCAGCAAGATTTTCTTTGGGCTTGAAAGAAATGTGAATAAAGGTGTCCTTTTTGACTTCCAAGCTCAAGTCTTGTCCAAACTCAATTAAAATCTTCTTCATTTGGGCCCAGGCAGTGATGTTAGCAAGTTTGGGAACCACCACTTCTTGGCAAGTAGGATAGAGACAGGACAGAATATATTACTTTTTAAGCTTGCAAGGTGCTCAACACATTGTAGTTTTATATAAAGTAAGTAAGGTGAAAATGGCTGAGGTTTTGGGATCAAACACCTGTTTGAAGGAAATTTTATAGTTAGGATCAATGCTGGTGTTGGTAGACCCATTGGAAATATTCTGTGAGTTAGAGTTGAGGACATGGATCTCAGAGGTGAACTCAACTTCACTTGTGGCAGGAGGCTGGAGAGCTCATAGCTTACACACACTCTCCTCGAGGATAGTGAGAGTGATTGCCTGCTGAACTCCTGCTTCTATAGTAGTAATGGCTACCCAAAGAGTTTCATCTATTTTTATTTGCTGTACAGCTGCAGTGGAGAAAACTCCAGAAATTTACAAGGGAAAATCTTGCACCTGTACAATGAGGGAAGAGAAACTCTCATATATGGTCTTTGAAAGTTTGCTCATCTCTTGTAGATCAGATTCAAGGGTTTAATAGTTATAAACAACCCCAGCAATGTCTTGGTTTAAGTTGGAAAGAATGGTTTCACACTTAATTCAAGGCTTCCCTTTGTTCCCAGGACAATAGCATTCTACTTCAACAAGAGAAGGAATGTCACCAGAGAATGTCATGCCAACCCACAGAGCTTTGGCTTCTTCTCTGAGCCCTGAAATTTGTCCATTAAATACAGTTATCTGTGGATTAGGTGTAGATAGAGGAGAGGATGGGGCAGCAGCAGTAGCCTGTTCTCTGTTTAAAGCCTTAGGTTCACAGCTTGTCTCCAGATTTCCTGAAGTTCAGAGTTAGGATCACTAGCAGGAGGAGTAGGTGACTTACAGTTCTCAGACTTGAAATGTGCTTTAACATAGTCTCTGAGGCCTTGGAATTTAGCAGATTATTCTGTTTTGGAAGTCTTAGTAGCTTCCTGTGCTGAATAGGCAACAGAAGTTACAAAGGCTTTCAATAATCCCATCTGGCTATTCAAGTGGTCACAGAATTAGTTAAGCTGTTGGATGAGATTATTTAAACCAGACCCTTGTGAGTTAAAACTGGCTTCAATGGATTCTTGCCAAGCAGCCTGACTAACTTTGTATGCTTGAAGATGATTGTGTAAGTAGTTGAGAAGGGAGGTACAAATAGTGTCTACTGTAATTTGTAGATACTGCTGGACCAGAAGGGAGTCACGCTAATTAACCAACAATAACAAGAGGAAATTGTGGGCCCATTTTTGGATGGCCACAAATTGATTGTAAATAAAGCAGAAGGCAGTCATTATTTTTTCTAACTGAAAGGAGTGCAAGCCCAAGAGCAGTTGATGGTAGACCAACACATGTTGAACTAAATGTTGAAGTAGATTCTCTGTAGCTATGAGGGACAATATATAAAGCTAGACAGCCCTTAGTCAACCATCATTAAACAGTACTCAGGGCCTCCAAACACAGGTTTGAGTTTGGAACCAACAATACTTGAAGAGTGTTCACCTTGAACCAATGAAAGAGAAGTTTCTTATACTTGTTCAAAGGTAGGTGTTTTTATGGTAATAGATGATATTCATTATTGGTACAATACAACCATAGCAGTCTGGATAGCAGGAGGGTCTGAGATGTCCTCTTCCAAAGGAGGACTAGAGATAGTAGGTGAAGTACTGCTGGCAGAAGGAGGGCGGGCAGAACCAATGAATGCAGTGTCAAAAGGCGTGAAGGCAGGCTTGTTGCCCCTGTAGTGAGCACCATTTTGTCTAGCTGTGCTTTATTATTTGGAATAATAAAGAACTTGGGCAAAATTCTTAAATATATAAGACTTGAGGTTCTGGCTTTAAGTCTGTTTGATTGGATTATGAGTAATAGATATCTTCCTAGAAAATGGAAGATAATTGCTGAGGATTCAATGTCAAAATTGATGAGCAAAAATGAAATTATTTTATTGAAGAAAGAGGTATTTAATTTTATATCTAAAGATTCAATTCTATAAGTCTTAGTGGAGATATACCAAGTGACAAGCAGCTTTTAAGTATCTGGAAGGTTCAGATATTAATGTTGATCCGTATTTGGGTAAAGAGAACTCTAAAGATCAAAAGAAAAAGCAAATGCTTTTGCATGAATCAATCTGTGAACTATCATTTTCCAGGTCAATCAAACCCCTGGTAAATTTGGATTCACAACATAGACCATCACCTAGCAGGTTTACTATCCTCTTTGGGCTGAACCAGTCTTTAAACAGTCTCTTGAACTCCTTTCCTAGGAACCCCTTGTCTCTGGGAGTTATTCTGAGTTGTTCAGTTAATTGATCCCATTTCTCATCTAAAGTTTTACTAGTAGTAAATTCCTTGTAGCTCTATTGATATAAATCCTCTTCTCCTGAGCTAGGGTGTAAAATATGGTGAGTTAAATACATGATAATCTATGTGTAATCAAGGAGAGGGTTTAGGGGTTGAGATTAGTATTTATTTGAATCAGAAGGAAGATCCCCTTAGAAACCTTCTGTATTGTAGCCTGTTTTAAATGGTTCTTTTTGGTTTTTCAAGTCTTGGGCTCATTGTGTTATGTCTTAGGCTCATTTTCTGTGCCCTTTAACTAATTGCTCTATGCTTTGGGTCCTTTTCTGTGGCTTCCTGCTCTATTTCTCTTTGCTCTGCACCATATTTCTCCTTGTTTCAGTCTGTTTTCTCTTAAATATCTCACTGTTTCAGTCTGTTTTCTTTTCTGGGGTTTTTCCTCCAGGATCAAACCATTGTTTTTCTCTCAATCTATAATAAATTAAACCTTTCAGATTACCTTAGCCAATTAGAGCAGACTTTTTCTTGTCAATCCCCTGATTTATTAGGCTTTTCCCCTTTGGTTTACCAATGAAAACATTGATAAAACAAGCCTTTGCCTGAAGCCAATCAATCACCGAGATTTTCCAATTACTCCAAACAGTTTTCCCAGGCTACCTGCTGCTGCTTCTTGCTCAAACCCATTGTCCCTGCTTCCCAAAGAAATCCTTGGCCTGTGTTTTGAACAGTTTTCCTGTTTCCTTGTTATGTTTCCCTGGGTTTATTTGATTGTTTTTTCTTATGTTTTACATAAGGAATTTTTTCTCCTGTGCTTTGCTCAATGTTTCCCTGTAATTCCTTCTCTTTTTAAAACTCAAACGCCGTGTTGCCTTGCTCTTGCTCTGCAATATACCCAACAGCAGAATATTTTTCTCTGTTTTTCAAAGTTTCCTTGTACTGTTCCTATCTTCTTATGTCTCTCTGTTTCTATTCATCTCTTTAATAAATTCTTCTTTTTTATTTCAAATTATTTTTATTTTTTCTTTATATATTTCTTTATCATTTTAATTACTTTCTTCTTTATTTAGTTATTTTTTATAAATTATTTCCTTTTGTTCCTCTTTATATTATATTTTCTCTGTTTTTATTTCAATATTTACTTCTTTTTTCTTTTAATATTTTAAATCTTTTCTCCTTGTTCTTTCTCCTTAACTCTTTCTAACTACTATAGATATTCTCCACCTAGTCCTACTGCCCCTTATTCTGTCATTTTCAAAAAACCCTCCATCTGGGCTTCTTGATCATGATAGTCCCCATCAGTAAACACCTCAACTCAGGAAATAAGTCTTCACAAGTAAATCAACCTAGACTTGGCCCCTATCAGTGACATACACTTTAGGTCTTTAGAAGCAAACATTCATCATGCATTGCCATTGTTTTTACTCACCTAAGTGGTTAGCTTGAGATTTCAGGAAAAAAGTAACCAACTTTATTTCCCAGAAACCTCCAAATCATTAAGTTCTTCAGCTGTTTCTCTAGACAGCCACCCTAATGATGGTTCTGGGTCATCTATGCTTGTCCAGCAACTTTAAGACCTCATTAAAACTACTCTCAAGTCATAGAAAGAGAAATTTACCTCTATACTAGGTAAAATTGCCCAACTGTATTCTCATCCCAGTTAGTATCAGGGTTTTATACTATCTCACCACATCCATCTCAGGGTGACCACAACTTCTCTATCCTTTCAAAACACTATTAGGGGCCACCTTACTACCATCTCAAGGTCTAGACTACTGTTTTTCATTTTCTAACTCTAGACATATCAATAAACCAACCAACATATACCTGTCTCAGGCATTCAATCTTTATTTGATCAAAATTAAATCTCTTGCCTGCAAAATAGCTCTGCATATGGATCACCACAATACCCAATTCTGTTAATTAGGTCTTAGGGCATCTCTATGAGCTCTCCCTGTGTATTTTAAGATATTTTAGTAAGCAGGGAGTCAATCTTGGTTGCAACAATATGCAGCTCAACTTGAAAAATTTCAAAGTGTCTATGAGATCCCAAAATTTGAAATATTCAAATAAAAATTTAAAGAATTCAATTTAATTTAAAAAGCCCAAATCACAAATTTGATACAAAATTTGGACCAATGAATTGTCAATCCCGCATTTTTGCCATGAGGCTCTAAATTTACAGTATAAATTTATATAGGTATGAGTGCTTTTCTTGAACTTCTGATCATGATCTTGCTATATGCTTTTTATGTGATATTAGCTTAGTTTAAAGGTTGTGTGCTTGATTTGATTTAATAATTAATGCTAATATTACCATTAATTTATATCAATTATATGTTAAAAAATTTTTTAGTGCATACATTGAGCTTGATCAGGACTTACCTTGCTAATTTATTTCAATGACTGTGCAAAGTACATTGGAGTTTAAAGATAATTATAACCTTGACCATCTCAGTTTCAAGTTTAGGAGGCTTAATTTATACAAACTGGGTTTAATGTGTGCTCTTTTAATTAAAAATAATCTAGACTCAATTTCTGGAATAAAGGCCATAATTTAAACTGGCCTGGAGTTGATTTAAAATCACTTGCAGCTTCATAAATCTTGTCAATAAATCTGGTTGCAATTGCTGCACCTCCAGTGTTTTTAAACATGATATTGTTTTTAGTGCAGATTTGAAACCCATATATTTTATTATTTAAAATAGCTTAAAAAATATTATTATATGCTATAAACTAGGGAAATTAACTTCTTTTATTTTTCAGTATCACTTTTAGTTGAAATTTCAATTTTAAAAAGTCAAAATTTTGAATTGCCTGTAGTAGTTTAAAGAATTGATTAATCAGCATGGTCCCAAAGATCAAATACAGGTCTCAAGGGTGGCAGACAAGGACCCTCACTAGTCTGCCCCTATGAAAAGAGCCTTTAAACACAATAGGGCACCACTAACAAGACTGATCAGCCCAGTGTTCCCTCTGAAGGTGAGCTTGCAAAATATCAGTCAGAGTCAGATGGGGTTCAAGCCCCAATTCAGGATCCATTATCTATGCATTAAACTGTCTAATCAAACAGAAATTCTTTGGAAAATATCCAATTAGATCACAGAACTGTTTGGAATAGACACACATCTATCCCAGGTACCTAATTCAAACTATCAGCCAGTCTATCTTGCTATACTGGTATAAGAAAGCCCATAAACACCCAGAGAGCAAGGGGACAATCTAGTGCTACTTATGACACATCATCACTTTCAAAATTTGAACTATAAGCACTTGAAGGCTGAGACATTGCCTAACAACATTGACCTTTGGATTGAACTTTATCTTAACCTTGATCAGTTCAGCTGCTGTTTAGTTCTGGATTCTGCCCACATGACACCCAAAATTGGGATGCTGCAGGCTTTTCATATACCTGTACAACTATTTGGCATATATTAGGCTTTGACTTAGAATGGGCTATGATGTTCTGCAAGCTGCGTAAGGGCACCAGCAAGTCACACTCTGTATGAAACTATACAAGAACCTGGAAGAAGTGTGTACATCCATCCAAAATAAACTAACTTTGAAAGAGACTGAAAAATGAAATAAACACACTTTTAACCTCTATGAAGCTACTGAATACTTCCTATGGTTTGTTCTCAGTGAATCAGTTAAATAAATAGCTAGACTCAAGATGTGAGCAGAAGACATTACTGAATTATTCTCTTTGTATTGCAACCAAGTTTCCCTCCTTGCCTGCCAATTTATCTTATAATACACAGGGAGCGCATGATGAGCTGCCCCTCAACATATTAAACAGCATGAGTCAATCTGATGGCATTATTAAATTACAGTCAATTTCTCCTAATTAGGAGCACTGCCAATTTGACCTTGCTGATCTCTGCACAAGTTATTCCTTGGCTCCAAACCTTACATGGAAAACACCATTGTGCCACCCCCTGTGGCCTTGTGGTTTTCCCCATATGGTATATTAATCACAATATTCCACAATAAAATATATCTTTTTCTATTCATTTTTTTCCTTTCTATTGGACTGTTGTACTCCCCAATCAAATACTGAACTCTAATTGGTTCAGCTGAAACATTTGTTCTTTGTCCCTTCCTTGGAACTGAGATAATCTACATCAGGCTTCTCAGTGGATACAGTAAAGTACTGGTCTATAGTCTGTTTTAATCCCCATGAGAAGAATGAATGGGCAAAACATGGCTTTGCCCCTAAAAGCGCAATATCCTGGAGCTATTCAGAAATTAGTCCAGATTTATGAAGAAAGCTTAAAGAACAGGGTTTGTCCAAAGAGAAGTAAAGCTAATGTGGCCCCTTCCAAGACTGGTCATTTATTGAAGCAGGTGAATAGATGAAAGCATTCTTCACTCACCTGATAAAATAATGACTAGAATATGGTGAATCCCTTGAGGTAGCCTGCTCCTGGAGCAAAGAGAAATTAACCAAAAATATCCATGTGTTGGTTGAGGATCTATAAATCACAGTGAGTGATTTGTTAGAGCAGCAAAATATCACCTCTTTAGTGAAGGCAGCCAAGTGGATTGCACATGATTTCTTCACTACTAGTGCAGCACCCTTGATCTAGCATAACATCCCTCCTTCTGCTGCTAAAGCTATAAGGAAGGATATTACTCCCAGTGAAGTGTCTGATTGGATTAAGTTGGGGATAGATTTTAATGTCTTGACCAAGCAATGCATAGCAGTAACTTGTGACAGTGAAGCAGCAGCCTTTCTGATGAAGAATTTTACTCCTTCAGAAGCATCTAACTGGCTTAATATAAAGATCTTGGCAATTGAAGCAGCCATTTTCCAAAATATAGGCTGTGTTCTAGCAACAGTAGTCAATTGGCTACAGACTGATGATGTTCCCTTTGAAGAGATTTGTAATTAATTTGACCCTAAAATTAATCCAAACAGTGCTATTGTCTCAAATGAACCAATAATATTTCAGTATTCAGATTTTAAAAGACAAAAGTCCAAATAAAAAGGATAAGAATAGGAATAACATGTATTTATTTGAGGAATAATACAGCTGATATACTATATTGGAGAGCCACAACACAAGCTTGCCAGGGGTGGCACAGTGGCATGTTTTATGTAAATTTTTGGCTGGGAATAACTTGAATGTAGGATCAGCGCATCAAATTGGTATTGCTCCTAATTAGGGGATAGTGCCTGTAATTTTACACTGCCCTCAGAAACTCTGTACTGTTAGCTACATTATGGTGTACCTCTTAGAGTGCCCCCTGTGTTACAACTGAACCAATGAGGATTCAGTATTTGGAATTGAGGAAGACAACAGTCCAATAGAAAAGGACAGAATAATAAGAATAAGGTATTGTTTATTGTAGAATATTGTGATTAATATACCATATGGGGAAAGCCACAAGGCCAAACAGGGGTGGCATGGTGGGAAGTTCCATGTAAGGTTTGAAGCTGAGGAATAACTTGTGCAGGGATCAGCAAGTCAAATTAGTAGCGCTCCTAATTAGGATGAAGTACCCGCCATTTGATATTGCCATCAGATTAGTTCATGTCATAAGAAACGTCAAGGGGCAACTCATCAAGCGCCCCCTGTGTATTGTAAGATACGTTAGCAGGCAAGTCTAGAAAATTGGTTGCAACACCCCCCCTTGCCCCCTGCTTGCCGTCAGACACCAAGACCAGAGTCTGTGAAAGGTCTGGGAAGGTCCACACAAACAGCTTTTTTGTGGGGATGGCGCAGCAGGGGCGCAAGTAATCATGGTGAAGCTTCTTGGTGTTTCCTTGGGCATCTTCAAGTTGATAAGTGTGATTGTCATAGACTGCAGCTATCTTGAAGGGCCCAAGGTGGTTGGGCTCCAACTTGGCAGAATTGGGATTGAGGGTGTAGACGGGGTCACCTACAGCGTATCTAGCTTTGAGGTGCTTTGTCTCTCCTGCAATCTGCTTGTTTTTGATTTCCTGGGCTTTGGCATGCCATTGGTCTAGGGATGGAGTTGTTACTAGGGGAGGCTTGTCAGGAACCTTGGAACGTAGCTTTCCCTGTTCAACCCCTATCAGACTGACAGGTGTCCCAAAGGCCAGGGTGCTGGGGCTGAACCCTGTGCCCCTGTTGATTCTTGCTTGCAGGATAAGTAGAGCGGTGGGCAGGTGTTCAGTTCATGCAGTGTTAGGGTGCTCTTGTGAGAGCTTGGCAATCAATTGAACCAGTGAGCCATTTAACTTTTCCACGCGTACATTGGCTTGAGAATGATAGGTGATCATAACTATACGCTGGAGCTCTTTCTTGGCGCAGTATGCCTTCATGACATGCCCAACAAGTTTGGGGCCGCCATCTGTGATGAGACATTTGGGTTGCCCAAAGCGGGCCACAATTTCATTGCCAATAAAGCGGGTGATGGTGGTGGCAGTGTGATTGGTTGTTGCCCAGGCCACTGGCCAACAAGTGAAGTAGTTGATGGAAGTGATAATTTACTTCTTTCCCAGTCTGTATTCAGGAAGTGGCCCCACAATGTCAAGGGCTCACTGCTCAAAGGGTTCCATGGCCTTGATGGGCAGGACAGACTTGGGGGTGCAGGTTTGGATGTATTCTTCTTGCACAACATGCACGTTTCAAGGAGATCCAAGATGTCTTGATGCATATGCAGCCACCAAACCTTCTGTTTCATGATCTCAAAGAGGTTACGCCCTCTGATGTGACCCAGGGTTTGGTGGTAGTGCAATATTGTGTCCCCTTGTTGCGTGGTGGGAATGTAAGGCGTCTTTTCATCTGTCTCTGCCCAACGGCAGATGTTACCAGCGTTGGTGGTGAACCAAATTTTTTGTCCTTCAATTTGGAGATGGTGACCAAGTTAAGGCTTTTGTAGCAAGTTGCCTCAGAGCGGAGGAAAAGCATGGGCCAATCTGGATCCAAACCATTGTCCCCAGTGATGAACGCTACATAGAGTTGAAAAAAGCGTCAGCTGTGACAAGTTCCTTTCCAGGCTTGTACTCAATGTGCAACTGGTAAGGGGATAGACACTCAACCCATTCTGCTTGGCAGCGTGTCAAGTGGGACTGCGTGTTGAAGTACTGAAGTGACTTGTGGTCCATCAGAACATGGGGTGAGAAGGTAGCTTCTTCCAGGTAGCAGCGCCACTTCTCAACACAGTGTACAATGGCTGCTAATTCTTTATTGTGGATGGGGTAGTGTTTTTCTGAGTCAGTAAGTTTCCTGGACTCATATGCCACAGGGAGGAAGACGCCATTGTCAGTTTTACCCTTACCACACCCCCTATGGCCCTGTCAGAGGCATCAGTCTCAAGTGTTTACTGTCAGTTTTTATTGGGGAAATGCAATAAGGTGCAGTTGTAAGGCTTTGCTTCAATGTCTCATAGGCTTCATCTCTGACAGGGATCCAATGGAAGCGCTGTTTGATATTTAAGATCTCAGTGAGAGGTGCAATTAGTTCCCCGCATTGGGAATGAACTTGCGCATGTAGGCAACTATGCCTAAGAATGTCTGCACCTGGCCCACATCAGTGGGGGGCAGCATGCTGGTTATTGCCTTGATTTTGGCAGGGTTTGACTTTATCCCTTGGGCAGAGATGATGTGCCCAAGGAATAGCAGCTCCAACTTGAGGAACTCACACTTGGAGGGTTTAGCTTTTAGCTGGTTTTTCTGAAGGGTGTTGAGGACAGCACGGAGGTGTTGGAGGTTTGTGGTTTGGTCTTGACTGAAGATAATAATGTTGTCAAGGTACACAACCACACATTTTCCAATCAGGTCCTCAAATGCTTTGTTCATCAAAATTGCAAAGGTGGAGGGAGCTTTGGTCATTCCAAAGTTCATGATGCAACACTCAAACAAGCTGTAGCGCGTGCGGAAGGCAGTTTTTGCCTCATCCCCTGGTGCAATGCAGACCTGATTGTACCCTGCAGTGAGATCAATCTTTCTAAAGACCTTTGCTCCCTGCAAGTGTATCAAACAGGCTGTCAATCAGCAGCAGGGGGTACTTATTCTTAGCTGTCACCTCATTTAGGGCGCAGTAGTCTGTGACCAGGCAAAGGGACCCGTCCTTCTTAGCTACAAAGAAGACAGCCGCCCTGTATGGAGAGAGCAAGGGGCAAATGAAGCCCTTATCAAGCGCGTCCACAAGGTGCTGGCGGAGGGTCTCATCTTCAGTTGGTGTAAGACAGTATAATGGTTGTGCTTTAGGTAATAATCCTTGAAGTTGTACAGTGTGCGGGATCTCCCAGGGAGGAGGTAGTTGTTCAAGTGTCTCACTGAATACGTTTTTGTACTCCTCAAGGAGTGCAGCAAGCGCTGGTGGTAGTGAGGTGGTTAAGAGAGGGACCACAGACAGTTTGGCATGGAAACTTCAACTGAGCATTGTTAAAGTCTAGTTTCCCCCCTTGAAATTGTATAAGCCTGTCTCTGTTATTCTGACAAACACAGTATCATGGAGTAACTTGCTCATTTCCACAGGCTAAGTCTAGAACCCCACCCCATTTCTGTTGAGGGTGATGACAGAGGTATCCCAATCAATGTAGGGACAGTTGGGCCAAAGCCAGTTGAGGCCAGCAATTATGTTGTAGCTGAGCCCTGCCATGATTGGCCCAGAGAGCTTAACCTGGACGTTCCCCATTCTCACAGAGAAGGGTACTGTCTTGTGGGTGATTGCAACTCTGCGGGAGTCAGCTACTTGTACTGTTTTGTGAAAACCGCTATTCACCTTGTTTCAATTTTGCCTTTGTGGGCCATTTTGAAGACAAATTCTTGCTTTTGCTTCTCAAAATGAGTTGATGACTGAATCAGGAAATACAATTTTTTGGTTTCTTGATCCTGCGCATCTCACTTGCACCACTCATGCTTGTGGCAAGTGATCCTACTGTCCTGGTAGTGCTTTGTGGTATTCCTAATCACTATATATTCCATTTTGTATTTACCAATAAAATCTAAGTTCTATTCAAATTTTTGTCTTTGTGTCTCCAAGTACTTCCGTGCCTCTCTCTAGCCACAACTAGTAGAGATTATTCTTCCAGGGCTGCAAGGTAATTGCATAGCCTTCCCTTTCATCTAATCAAGACTTAGTACAAATCCAATCCTAAGGTTAGGATTTCCTGTTGTGTGTCTGTGCCGCGCCTCAGAACACAACAAAAATGGTGCTCACTACAGGGGCTGCAAGCCCCTTGGTTATCTTTTTTGCATCCACGTTTTCATGTCCTTTGCCTCTTCCTATACAAGAGCCGGCTTCACCTGAAATTACTAGTCCTCCTATTGAGGAAGATATTGCCAACCCACCTATTACCCCCACTATACTGAACCTCAGGAATGGTCCATGCCTAGTTGCTCACCCTGTGGGTACCCCTGACTTAGAGCAAGTCATGTTGATAGCACCTGGGATAGTCTGTGAAGAAGCCATACCTTGCCTTCAGCTACAGTTCAGTCAAGTGGAATACTAAAAAATGATTGTGGCTCATCAAATTCCACAGCATCTCCTCTCAGCAGCTGGCTCTGCTGAGTACTTACAATTGTCCTTTGTGCAGCCTGCCTTGGCCCACCATCAAATGGTGTTGGGGCTCCACTTCCAAGAAATCTTGTCTCTACAAGCAGCAGTTACTCATCACTGGGATCAGTTTTCTGCCTACCAACAGTAGATCCATTCCCTGTTTTCCTTGGTATCCAACAATCAGCGCAACTCTGTTACCTCCTAGACCTGTTTGGTTAAATCTGTTAAATGCATGCACCACTCTATCCCCAAGTACGTGAGAGAGTGTATATATGAGTTTCACCAGCTAGAACAACCCTGGCAAACACAAGTAGATTCCACCTTAAATGCTTATCTCACCAACTTCAAACACTTGTGCAACAGCTCAATGCATTCAGCACGTATTCCTTTGAGCAACTACAGCAGTTAGCGGACTTTGCTGCTAACAGCCTTAATGAAATCAGTACAGTGTTTGGTCAAGAGTGAGCTGCCACCACTGCTGCTATAGCCAAACTCCAGAGTCAAGTGAATTAATTAGCCAGCCCAAGCCAGATGTTCCGCCCTCTCCCCCTTCTGATGACTTGGCAGATCAAGAGCAGAGAATATGGGATACTATTTGAGAGTTACATACAACTACTTGCAGTCAAGGACGTCCTGCTGAGGCTCCTCAACCTGACCCCCAGGTGCTTGAGTTGACTGCTTAAGTTGCAGAGCTGCAGCAAGAACTTGCTGTCCTACATGAAATGATGGCAACTGCTGCTAGTCCAGTTGGGGTTGCTGATGAAGATGTTTGATGCCCTGGCTTACCAGGAGCCCCTCAAATCCAATGTTCTAGGGAACTGATTGCCCTAGCTAACAAGGTGGACCAATTGAAGTGGGACCATACTGAACTGGATAGAGACGTACAAGAGATGAATGCAGTGATTGACTCTGTGAACAACAGGTTTGCCTCTTGTCTCTCAGTGGGGCCATCCCTTACTTCTTGACTGGCTGAGCTCTCTACAATAGTGACCACCCAAGGTCACCGCTTAGATGCTACTTCACAGCAGACCACTCAAGCTGTCAATATGGGTGCCCGCGCTGTTGAGACCCTGACTACCCTTGAAGAGAGTGTTTGTCAGATGTGGGCTAGGAAGCCCCCCTCTGAATCCAAAGCAGAGTTCTCCCTGTGTATAAACGTACTTGATAGCAACAATGGTAGCCCAACTCCCAAAGCACATTTTAAGCCTACCCTTAAGAAAGTCTTTGACTCCAGAACCTTGAACATTGCAGCTTTTCTAACTATCTACAAAACTGCCATGAGAAGAGCCTTGGATGAAGTCAAGAAGGAACACATTCTGACCTGTCTACACCCAACCTGCCAAGAGGTAGTTGTGCCAGAACTGCCCGCCATTGAGACCTGGGAAGATATGAAGCAGCTTCTGATTGACAAGTTTGGTGGACATCTTAGCCTGGAAGTAAAGAAGGACGCCTTCATGCATATTGCTTTCAAGCCTAAAGAGACACTAGCTGAGTTTTCAGACCAATTCTACATGAAAGGACAGCAACTGATAACAAGCAGACAATTGATAGCCCATGAAGCTTACATGGCTTGCACTCAAGTCCTCAAAGCAAACCAGCTTCTGTGCCTTCACTTCAAAGCCCATAAGTCTATGTTTTCCTCCATGAAGAGCATAAAAACACTGTTGCAGGATATGCACCTTACTCATTCTGGAGCAGTTGTTAGGGAAGGTTGAGCTACTTCTAACTCTATTTTGTCTTCCTGTGGTCCTCACATTCTTACCATGAACTTAAAAAAATCCTCCTTGACGCCAAGGTTGCCACAACTGTGGTCAGATAGGTCATCATTCTTTAGTCTGCACCAACCAACGGGTTGAAGGAGCTGATCCAAAAGAGCAGGCAGGAAAAGAACAGTCAACCTAGAGGCAGAGACGCTCTTGGTTGACAATTCTTCCCAGTCTCTTTCAATTCCTCCTTCTATAGCTGACTCTAAGCCTGATGATAATGAGGCTCCTCCTATCCTCCTCTTGTTCCACAATATCTCTGACAACTCTGACCTGGATGACTCTGATACTGACAACGCCGACACATATGGGTCTCTGTCCTGGCTGTTCCTGAAACCATTACAGTCCCCTATAAGTTGCAATCAGGAAAGACTGCAACTACCGCTAAGCCTTTGTCTGAAGCCAAAGAGGTTGTCTCTTTTCCATATCTCACTCAAGCTAAGAGATCCCCTGTGCTAGTGGAGTTGTCAGAAGAAGCTACTGAGGTTGCTGACGCTGTCTTCAAGAATGTATCTGTTTAGCTCCCTCTCAAAACTGTTTATAAGGAGTTCCCCAGATTAAGATGCATGATTGAGAAGTGGGATAAGGAACTAGCAGAGGCTCAAAATATCTTGGCTGTCCTTCCACCCTTTGGTTGCACTACCACTTGAGTAGAGATATCCATTCAAAAAAGTGAAGATCAAGGCCATTCTAGACACTGGCTTGCCAGTCAACGTTTTTTTCTCCAAGCTTGTGAAGAAACTCAAACTTGCCCCTGACCTTAATTATCACCAGACGTATGGCACAGCTGGACTGTCTATGACCCGCGCCATAGGGGCGTACTCCGCTCTACCCATGCAGTTTGGAAAGCTTCTCCTAGCTGCGCCAGCAGTTGTCTTGGAAAACAAGAGTTACAATCTCTTAGTTGGCACCAAGTTCCTTAGGGAATATAATAGGATAATCAACTTAAAAGATGGTTAACTCTCTATTCTGGGATACAAAGTCCCTCTAATCTTTGAAGATCCAGTTAAAGTTCCCAGGAAACGTCTCAAGACATGCGCCTTGGAATATCCCACTGGGGTTTCAACCTCAAATATTGCACCCACTCTTCAAACATGAAATGTCCACCCATGGCTTGTCCTGCGTCTGAAGGGATCCCTCTCCTAGCCACGTCTGCTGTCACCATTCCCCCTGGCCCCCAGGCCATCCTAGACTCCCAGATATCCTATGAACCACATGAACAAACCTTATTGGAGTTGTACTCTCCCCCCTGTTAGGGCGCAACAAACCTTATCTCTGTCCTGGGATCCTAGATGTCTCCCATAAGGACCCTGTTTAATTGTTAGTAGACAACCTGACTGCACTCCCCATGATTGTGTCTAGGGGGCAGGTTGTTGGATATGGCAAGCTGTTGAGCGCTCCTGATGTCCTGTCTCTTCATCCCTTTGGCACATTCCAAGATTTTAACCTACCTGATTATGAACCCCAAGTCCAATCCTTGTTCACTGCGCAAGACGTTCCAAAGCTATCCCTGGTTCAACAGAAAGAGGTGCTAGACTTGCTAGACCAATTTTCTGACATCTTTGCAAAGAACAGTACCAACTATGGATTAGCCAAAGGCGGTATCCATCAGATTGACACTGGCAACGCTCCTCCCTTCTGTGCTAAACCATATTGCTGCAGCCGTGTAGAGGATGCCCAGGTATCTAAAGAGCTCAAACAACTGTTGGACACTGGGCTGCTGGCACCTTCCCAAAGTTCTTGGGCATCCCTGCTACTCATCTTAAAGAAGAAATATGGAGGTCATTGTATTGTGATGGACTATTGCCAATTAAACTCTTTGACCAAGAAGGACTTGTACCCCTTGCCATGTATTGATGATGCTCTCTGATGTCTTGGAGGCTCTAAGTCTTTCTCTGCAATGGATCTGGCATCTGGATACTGGCAAGTTGACCTACTGCCCAAGGATTGCCAAAAAGCCGTTCTCATTACATTTGAAGGGCTTTTTGAGCCCACTTGCATGTTGCAGGGACTCTGCAACGCCCTGGACACCTTACAAAGGGCCATGGACTTCATCCTCTATGACTTTAAGTTGTTGTGCGTCTTATTATACTTGGATGTTATAACAGTTTTCAGCGCTACCTTCACCAACCACCTGGCTCATCTCAAAGAGGTGTTCCTAAAGATTTGAGAAGCTGGCCTCAAACTAAAACCTTCCAAGTGCGCCTTCTTCAAAGAGTTTATTGAATTCTTGGGCCATGAAGTAACCCAGACTAGGATTTTCCCAATGACTAAGAAGGTTGAAGCCATTGACAAAATGCTCCTGCCCACCAACCTGAGAGAGGTACAAGTCTTTCTAGGGAAGATGGGCTACTATAGACAGTTTATCCCTGACTTTGCTGATACTATTGAACTTCTAGTCCAGCTATTATGTAATGTTCCTTTTGAATGGACTGCCATCCAGCAGCATGCCTTTGAGACCCTTAAGCAAAAACTCAAAGAAGCGCCAATCCTAGTGTATCCTGACTACAATAATGAGTTCATCCTATACACTAACGCTAGCAATCTTGCTATTGGGGCTATTCTAGCCTAACTAGACAACAAGGGTGTAGACCATCCTGTGGCTTACACTTCCTGCGTGCTAAACAAACATGAGAAGAACTATAGTGTCACAGAGAAGGAGTGTCTTGCTGTGTTGCATGCATTCAAGAAGTTTTGTCACAGCATACATGGTACCCACTTCACAGTTGTCACTGACCACGCTTTGCTCAAGTAGTTATAACAGCTTAAGGAGCCTGAAGGGCTTAGCTAGATGGGCTCTACATCTACAAGGATACAACTTCACTGTGCTCCATTGCCCTGGGATTCAACACCAGAACGCTGATGGGCTCTCAAGAATGCCCATTCTTGCTTTGCATCTTGCAGAGGCTGATTGGTTATATAAACTGATTGGATACCCTTCTTCTTGGGCAAATTGAGACAGAAGAGGTACAACTGGCCTTGTCCAAGCTATCCAAAGATAACCTCATATGCAACAATCAGCTCTTCAAGAAGGTAGGAGACCAGTATCTGCCTTATGTACAACCCAGTCTTTGCCTCTTGTTGGTGTCGCAAGCTCATCAAGAGACTGGGCATGGAGGCTTTATCAAGACCTTTGACTGGCTTCAAAAGAATTTTTTCTGGGAGAACCTTTGCCTGCTGATCCCAGACGTCATAGCTAGCTGTCACAACTGCCAGCTGCAGAGGCCTTGAGCTGCTTCCCACAAGTTTAAATTAGTTCCCCTGCAACATGCTTTTCATACTGTCAGCATTGATGAGGTAGGTCCTCTCCCCCGCTCATGTTCTGGGTGTTGCTTTATTCTGATTGCTGTTGATCACTTCAGCAAGTGGGTAGAGGCTTGTCCTACAAAGGACATCACGGCTAAGATAACTGCTGCCTTCCTGTTACAAGATGTTTTCTACTGCCATGGCTGTCCTCAAGTGTTTCTCTCAGATAATGAGACCAACTTCAACGCAAAGCTGGTAACTTCTGTTGTTGAAGCCTTGGGGTCTCACCAGTTCTTCTCTGCCCCCTAAAATTCTTCTACCAATGGGGTAGTTGAGCATGCAAATTCAATACTAGTCTTTATCATGAGGAAGCTCACCTACTCTGATGCTGCCAACTGGGACCTATACTTACCTGCCGCTCTCTTTGCGTACTGCCTTAGCAAACATCATGTCACTGGATACTCCCCTTTTGCTACTTTATATGGGTAAGAAGCTACCACCCCATTTCTCAGGGGGGCCCATGCTTACCTCTGATAAGGCCATGAATCCTGAAAATCACATCAAGAATCTAGTCAACCGCATAATTGATATACAGGCCACTGCCTACACTTCTGCATACAAGACTAAGATGCTTGAGATTTCTCCCAATAATGCTGGACGCTCCCCCTTGCCTGAATTTGATGTTGGTGACCATGTACTTTACTACCAACACAGAGTAGGCGGTTGCACACATAAGCTGGACTCTCTGTGGATTGGCCCTTTAGAGGTGAATTTTAAATAAGGGTCCAAATACACTGTAAAGCTCCTCTCCAGTGGCCGTCCTTTTGCTAGGGTGCACACAAAGTTCCTCCGTAAATACCACCCCCCCTAAGGCCAATCTAGGGGAAGGCAATGTCGTGAATACCGCTATTCACCTTGTTTCAATTTTGCCTTTGGTGGGCCATTTTGAAGACAAATTCTTGCTTTTGCTTCTCAAAATGAGTTGATGACTGAATCAGGAAATACAATTTTTTGGTTTCTTGATCCTGCGCATCTCACTTGCCCCACTCATGCTTGTGGCAAGTGATTCTACTGTCCTGGTAGTGTTTTGTGGTATTCCTAACCACTATATATTCCTTTTCCTAATTCACCAATAAAATAAGTTATATTCATATTTTTGTCTTTGTGTTGTCCAGTACTTCCGCGCCTCTCTCTAGCCACAACTAGTAGAGATTATTCTTTCAGGGCTGCAAGGTAATCAAATAGCCTTCCCTGTCATCTAACCAAGACTTAGTAAAAATCCAATCCTAAGGTTAGGATTTCCCGTTGTGTGTCTGTGCTGCGCCTCAGAACACAAGATACTGCTTTGAACCTGCTAGGCACTTGGTCCAATTGCTGAGAGTTGGTGAACACCTGGTCTACCATAGTGTGGTTGGCCCCGGTATCTACCAGTAATTTGTGGGTGTTCCCACAGAAACAGAAGGGATAGAAAAAGTGTGTTACTTTATTTTAGGAGTGACTTGCTTGCAATACAGGGCCGTCACTGTGGACTTGAAAGACGTATAGGGTTTTGACTTCCTGAATGTTGTAGTCACTGGGATTTTTTGCAAGCAGGGATTGAGAGGATGGCTCAGGTAGGGTTGCAAGGCCTCTTGTTGCTACAACCCCTAGGCTTTTCCCTGATCCTCAATCTGCGCTAGCTGAAGCTACCCCTCACAGGGGCGTTTAGTCCCATTATCCTGCTGACGGGGCTGGCAGCGGCCTACTTGATTGTGGCCATTGCCAGGTGTGATACATGGTTGGGATGGAGCGTCACTGGTACAATGGAAGACCATTGAGGCCTAGTTATTAGCCTCCACAATGGCCTTATAGCAGTCATTGATGGAGGTGCAGCAACCTATGGGGACCCACTTGCAGATATTGGGTTTTAACCCATTGATGATGAGAGTGAGTAGCATTGCATTTCTGTTGATCACAGCTTTGGGGGCAGCAGCAAGAGCTTGTTGCCAGGTGGCAAGGTACTCAGGAACAGAACCAGTTTGTTTGATTGCTAGAAGAGGAGTTCCCATGACAATGGGGGAGAAGGTTTTTCTGTAGCAGGACTTGGCGGCGTCTCGGAATGCTGCCCAGGTAACGTTGAGTTCTTGACTGGCCCAGTTGGTGAACCACACAGCGGCAGTCCCTGTGAGGCAACCAGACGCAGTGGCAACCCACATGGGCTCAGGGACCTGAAAGATGCAGAGGCAGGTTTCAGTAGATTGGAGCCAACTGACAATGTTGGCCCCTTTGACGCCACCAGCAAAGGATTCTAGCTGAAAGTTGAGCATGCGCTGGGACAGGTCTGACTGGGGCGGGGTGATGCTGGCGTCACGCTGCCTGAGGCAGAGCCAATTGTATACGCTGTTGAGAACTAGCTGGCCTTGATAGATGACGTACCTGTTGGGGATGTCCCCCTTGGGGATTGGCAGGAAGGTCTCTTGTTGGGGAGTAGCCATACAGCCTGTACTCTGTCCTTTCTTGGGGGGAATTTTGTTTTAGGTAGGTTGTAAACCTACTGCTGCTACCACTGTTGCAACTTTACCAATGATGATTCAGTATTTGGAATTGGGGAAGACAACAGTCTAATAGAAAAGGACAGAATGATAAGAATAATATATTGTTTATTGTAGAATATTGTGATTAATATATCATATGGGGAAAGCCACAAGGCTACACAGGGGTGGCATGGTGGGAAGTTCCATGTAAGAATCAAAGCCAAGGAATAACTTGTGCAGGGATCAGCAAGTCAAATTGGTAGCGCTCCTAATTAGGATGAAGTACCCGCCATTTGATATTGCCATCAGATTAGTTAATGATGATAGATACGTCAAGGGGCAACTCATCAAGCTCCCCCTGTGTATTGTAAGATATGTTAGCAGGCAAGTCTAGAAACTTGGTTGTAACACCTGTATATTGTGAGATATGTTGGTAGGCAAGGGAATAAGCTTGGTTACAACACTATTTAATGAAAGAAACAAGGATTTGCACCAGAAGAGACAATTTCTGAGCAGATCTGATGATATTTGTCTGAAGGGGTACCATCTTCCAATAGCACATAATCATGCCTATAATGGTAGCAAAGTTTATGAATAGTTCTTATTTATTGAATGAGGCTATTATGTACCTGATAGATGGGATTCCCCTAAGCAAGGCAAAGCCCCCCAGAACAAGGTTATTCCTAAAATGTTTTATAGTTAGAGAATGTAGTGAGGCAAGGTACCTCACTCATCTGGCCCTCTTCCTTATAAAGACTTCATTAGAGGCCACATGGCCTAAGGCAATCCATTAAAGTAAATTATCATATCATATATCAAAAACTTCATTATAATAGATTTAAATGATTTAACTGGAGTGTCAATGAGGTAATACATTCAGGTTATTTTTGAGACTCTTGACAACAGGCTCAGAGATATTGATGTTGACTAGAAATGGTTGCTTAAACATGGCTAGATTAAAATAGGCTTTCTATACAATACCACTAGAGACACTGCAGCTAAATTTTAATTTATCTATAATGAGAAACAACTCAAATTAGATTTTGATTACTATGCTCATCACAAGGAAAAGTGAGTAAAATTTAATAACCTCCCTACAGACAAGCTTAGCCAATGGGTAAAAGAAGCCATCATTAAATAAGCTTCTTACTATGAGACATTCTTGGAATGCAGGAAATAAGGCAACTTCAAAGTAAGGTACATGCAAACCAATACTCTCCAACTACTCCTAGAATCTGCCCTCATAGTGAAGAGCAGAAAATTAGTTCTTTTTTGTTTTATGCACCTCCTGGGCTTTAGTAATAGCAATACATATGTGGAGTCTTAGAACACAAAACAGGTGTGTTACTTATGCTATGCAATTGGACATAATATTCAATAATGCCAGCATAAAAAGAGTGTTCAAATCTGCAAATATGATCAAGATATTAAAGGAGGTATCATCAAAGTAAATTATAAAGACCTTTGAGAGCTCTAGACCAGTATAGTGGCTTCTTTCTGAGATTTTTGCTAATAAGGCTGTCCAGAAGTCTATGGAGGAGAGACAAAAAGTATATGTAGCTTAAGAGAAAGAACTAATTAATTTAGAGGAAACTGGTGGTGTTATTGACTCTTCAGCTCTAAAAAAAGTACAAATTGATGAAGAACCTTCAGACTCTGAGAGAAAAATTCATCCAGAGATAGGAAATAGTAGAAAGCCAATGAACTCTTGTCCAAGGTGCAAAAAAGCCTGGGTCTCTAAATGATCAATCAACTGCTACATCAATAAAGGGTACATCACATATGTACCCTCAACCCATATAAGAACTTTCTGTAAAGATAACCCAATCTCAGTGCCAGGGACAAGTTCTCAGCCAGACATAGAGATAGACTTTAAAGAAGCTTAGTCTGCAAGATTCATCTTCAAGACAAAAGAAAACCCAGGCATAAGAGGTAGTGCCTGGAACCCTTCAAGCTGTACCTCATCCCAATCACATACCAACTCTCTGCTAAATACCCAAACTCTCAGAACAAACCTCATATCTTTGGTTTGATCTGCCTGGAATAATGATTATAAAATCCTCTGATTCTTTTATTATGGGGAACTGGGAAACAAGGACCTCCAAGCTCCACCACTACAAGAAGTTCAATGAAGATGTCCTTATAATCACTGAAATTCAAGCCCATACTATCCTTGACTTTCCTTCACCTTGACTCTAATCCCCTCAATCACTCATGCTTCAAGCTTGCTAATTTCTTGTCCTTCTGAGATAAAAATGTAGCAATAGTGACCCTAAACAAAAAAAATCAAACAGAAACTACTAGCAAGACACTTTGATGAAAGAATTTTAGTGGTACGTGCAACTGTCACAACATCAAACAGATCCCTTTGCATCATTGACATAAACTTATTGCTTCAATATGAAGATAGTGCCATACACTAGCAAGTCCTAAAAAAAATTCTCATCACTTACAGTACATTATTGAATATTGATTTCAATACATGTACAGAAAAATACAGAGATACATTTCTAGTCAAATGAAACAACCACACTTGAGGCACTGCAAATCTGAGCTGGTTGGCAAAAAATGGTCTTATATCCACACTGGAAAAAATTAGATGGCCTGGGAATACTAAAAATGGGGTGCATTCCCAGTAAATAAGATCACATTAGGCAGCTGGCTTGACTAAATTCTTGTAGCAGGAGTCCTTGAGAGTAGAACACCAAGGTCTGTTGTGAAAAACAACAACAGTGAGTGACTAAATGACAGTATTTTCTGCTGTGAACACTTTTAAGAAACCTAATCTTAGTTGAAGCATTCCTCCCTCAACTCTCAGGGAGCCTGAATGGATCAAATTAATGGAAACCAAATTACAATCTTCATGTGAGGCCATAAATAAGTCAGGGGTGACCCACCCGCCAACAAGATGGTCCACTCTAAAGGATGTTATCATGTAAACTTTCAAGAATATTAGAAACAAAAATGCAATAAGTAAAACAGTCAGAAATACAAACTAAAAGAGGCTGTCACTGTGCTACAGAAATAGAAACCATCTTATTTTAGTGTCCAGACAGAATGACTAGATGCATTCACAGAAGCTACTAACAAAATTAGTTTTTGGAAGTAGAAAATGATAGAATCACTTATTCAAACTGTAACTATAGGTTTCATTGTGTAATGTGTACACCCCCCAAACTGGTTCTCCAAGACCTTAAGTTTTACAGACTCTGCACATCTTTAATGAACTTAGAAGAGAATATAGATTTTTGGTAGAATCACAAAAAGCAATGGAAGTAGAAGCTGAAGAAATTTATTCAATGCTTTTTAAACATGACCAAAAAGATGAGAATCCCTGATTGATATTAATAGAATGAAAAACAACTTACCTAAAAAGATGTACATCACAGGAGCAAATCACTCTTGTTGGTCCTATTACTCAGGGGAAATCTTGAGGGCTTTCAAGGATGCCCCCAAAGGAAAAGTGACAGTGTCACAAATGTCCTTTTGCTTCTAATGATAAGCCGGAGTTGAAATCAGAAATAAAACCCTGGTCTTAACACTATGCAGCCTGCCATATCAGTGGTCCAAGGACCTGATTGCCCACATTTTCTTGGGCTCAAAGCTGTAGGATGTTTGATAAGCAGTCCACAAAACCAAGGAGATTTACTAAGTTTGGAAGGATTCTTAACTAAAAGTGTGTCTCCCAAGGCTCAGGCCCATGCAGAGACAGCTGCCTTTCATAAAGAGATGTCAGCAAAATCCAAAGTTCTACCCTCCAATGAGCGCCAACCAGTATCTATCCTCAGCATCAAGGTCAAGATGCATTTGATTGGGACATGTGATCTTGATAATAGATCTATGAAAATGTAAGCCATTAGTGTTTATTCACCAACGCCCATCAACCAGGAGCATCTTGAACTCAAAGACTAACTGTTGGACCAATTTCCTGACGCTAGACTAACCAATTACCAAAATCCCTCACTTGATGAAGGAGCCAGAAAATTTAGTATAAAGGCCCCTGCAATGATATGAATGTGGTATTGTTGCTCTGATAATAAAGTTAAATGAACCTTGGGTTCACACAAATTCTGCCTTATTTAGTTCTAGTCTTCTACCATCTGCACTCCATTCCTGTAAACTCCCATATCCCTGCCATTATTTCTGCTAATTCTGTGGTCCCTCTGCCCATGTTATTCTGCCTTGAAGGAGTACCCTTAAGACCTTTTTATTTAACCTAGTAACCTCCTAATTCAGCTTACTTCAATTTTCACCCTAGAAAGTTTACTGATTGCTGACTCCTTGGAAAGAGCTAGAAATCCAGGAACCTTCAACTGCAAAGGACCTTGGTATAATGTGCAGTCCAGACTCTTCCATTATAAATATAACTATCTGCCTGCCTATTTAGTTCTCATTACTTCCCCCTAATCCCACAGCCTAACTTCCCACAAGATTCTATTGCTGTCATAGATACCACTTCTAATCAGATCTTTGGGGTATTATACATTACTCTCACAGGTTTAATGGATTCAATGATCTCCAATCCAGACACTTGATTTCTTCTTGGTTGCTATTTTTTACATTATCAAGTTGGCCCCTCTTTTGTAGTATTTCCTACTCTCTGGCCAAGCAGTCCTGCTGCCCACATCAAATAGTGTGCCACCCATCAATTGGTACTATGAAAAGCATGCCTGGACCAACTAGTGGTAGAAATCTACAAGGCAATAGTCTCTTTTATCTTAGATGAACTTGTGCCTTTATTTAACTATTATTTAAATAATACCAAAATCTTAACAAGAGAAAATATAATCAACTTTTTCCTATTATACAATAAAGATGGCCTGACATTGCTGATAAATCTTTAAACTATTAGTCTTTCAAATGCAGATTATAATTTTTTTATCTGTATCTGGTATGATTTCCTGATGAAGTTAGCGCCCAAGAAGCTTCATCATAGTCAAAAAAAATTGGTGTACTTTTATCTGAGACAGTATAAACTCACTGCACATTATAGCCTAGCACCCTGAATGAAAGTTCATTGGCTACCTGCTGTTTCTAGACATGGAAAAGATCTATGATAGAGTAATTTAGAATTATCTGTATAAATATCTAGAGATTGTAGGGATCTCGCAGAAGTTTATTGGCTGGCTGAGCATCATATACCAAGATTTAGAAGCAAAAATAATCATTAAAATCAGCTCATTAAGCCATTAAAAGTGTATCAGGGCCTCAGAAATGGTGATCCAATATCTCCTATACTTTTTAACTTTGCATTTAATCTCATTCTTATCACAGCAGATGCTCTTATTAAGTCCATTCATCACCCAGGTCAAACCCTGCTTAGAGAATTAGCCTTTATAGATGATACTGTCTTTGGCCTACCTTGTGTATGAGACATAGAAAGATTCCAATATATAATAGACATTTACCAAAAGGCCTCTAATGTCAGGGATCTATCCTGAAGTGGGTTCCTTAGAACTTACAGGCAGACAGCCCACAGGCCCAGAAGAAATTGCCCATCATAGGATGGGAGCTAACTTTACAATGTAGGATAGTGATTTTCTGAGGATGGCCCAGAGTCTGCTGGTGTGCACCATAGAATTAATGAGTGCATTAAGGGTGATTTATATAACTTCAAATATCTGGGTGTAGGTGGAATCACTATTGGCAACAGATTTATGCAGGCAGTTGAGCCACAGGGTCAAGGGTGGGGTCATTGGTACCAAATATGAGGGCAGGTAGTTATATTTTTTGTGAAATAGCAAAGGCAGCACAGTGATCCAGGTTCATTCACAACCAGTAAGATCTGTTTCTCTGGTACAGGCTTCTGGGTTGTAAATAATATCTCCTGTAAGATAAATTCCAAGTAATCTGGGTTGGGAAGGTACTCTGTAAAATGTACCAGGCTGTATGGTGCACCTGGGGGCGGTATAACTTGGGCGGCTGGTCCGCGTTTTCTTGGGCTTGATGGGAAGTGGGGATGGACCTGGGGAGATCAGACTGAAAATGGTAAAGTGCTGAAAAGATGTAGTTTAAGACCTATGTGAACTAAATGTTCATAACACTTTATCTTAATAATGGCAATGGACAACCTTCTGGCGGCCCAGTGTATAAGTATGCTCATCTGCCATGGGAACCCTTTGACAAAATTCTTTGGGCTGGGTGGTATCATTTACCAGGGTTTGGAAATCCTTGGTGACAATCAATTTTTTGGACAAATCTTTATTGGCTGGGTTAGGGCAGGAAATCTCAAATTCCTTTTTTGATTCATGAGATTTTTCATCAACTGGCAGCCCTTATTCTTGGGGAAGCTTCTGAAATTTTCTATTTGAAGTGACCCAATTTATAGCAATTATATTGCCTGGGTTGGTACTCTCATTGGCTGGGCTAAGAGAATTCTTCAGAGGGCAGGGTCTGGACGTAGAAGGGTTTACACTGGTGGAGTTTTGAGGTTTCTCTGAATTCAAATCCATTTCTGATTTGAGCCCAAAAAGAATTAGGCTGGCAGCCTGCAGGGTCTTGGGGTTTGACTCCCATAGTTGGGATTTTTTCATGCATATTGATAGCAGCAATTTATCACTTGTGAAATCTAATAAAAAATTGAATGCAGAAAAAATTATGATGTTAAAGCTAAGATTAATGAGATATAATCACTCCCAGGATATCAGTCAAGCCTCTCAGGAGAAGGTTTTTTGTCATTTGAGTATAATTTTCAAAAAAAGGTAGTAGACAGTGTGGAAGTAGAATCAAAACTATTCACAGACCTAGTTAATAAGATGAGCAAATGAAAATATAAAATGTTAGTCCTAGAAGCCAAAATTTAAGCTTTAAACATATTTTTTACTCCAAGTTGTGCTATGTGGCACATTCAGTGCCTTTCACTATCAATTTAAAAAGTATTGATCAGATTACCAGAACTTTTCCATGGAAGAGTTCCAAGAAAGCACTTGTAAAAAATTGTTGTTACATCTACCAAAAAAAATCAGGTGGGATGAGTTTACAATTGGTTCTGATACATTAAACAAATGTAAATGAAAGGTTTTAAAATTATTGAAAGCAGATGATTCAAGCCCTGCACTTGGAAATTATTTCAATTTATTGAAATCTTTAGCAAAAGACTCACAGTTCAAAGCTAATTCTCTGCATTTTTTAATGCTACAACATAAGACACTCAGAACTAGTCAAAAATATCCCCTTTCTGGCAATTGGCATAGCATGCAATAAGAGAAGTTGGCATGAAAGTCAAATCTAACAATTTAACAGAGAAGAAAAATGAAGTTCTAAGAAACTTTATCATTTTATATAAACACAAAAATGGAGCAAAAAAAGAGAGAACTTTCAATGAAGATACAATGTTTAAAATACCTAGCCTTTTGAAGGAGCACTAATGTCAATAATAGTAAATTTAAAGAAGCACACAAGTGTGTGACACATCCTGTCAGAACTTTTGGTTCTGCTATCAGACCTTGCGGTCTGGTTAAGATTTGCTTTATTAAGTGACTGTGTAATTTTGGTCATTATGTAGATAGAATGCTTTTATGGCAACAAGTGTTAACTAAAATGTCTGTAGATTCCTTGTCAAGGCAACAGCTGGTGATGTCCAAGGGAGGCAACTAATAGGTGGCTTTCTAACTGGTGGCTTGCTAAGGTCTTCAAGAACTGACTAAGGTCTTCAAACTTGGATTTCTTCTTCTACTATGAAAACGTTCTACAGTAGGTTCTTATTAAATTTGTCTGCCTTCCATTAGTCCAATGGAAGGGCTTTTATGGAGCTTGTGCTCTCTTGCCAGGATAATATTATCTGGCGCTTCTAACTCTTGCTTGGTCAGTCTTTCCATCCCCAGACCGCCAGCATCAATCCTCAGAGTCAGGCATTCATGCAATGGCATGTAATAAATTTAGTAGTACCCTACACTGGGTACTTGTTGCCATAGAGTCATACATAATCAACTAGCGTGCTGGCAGTGGCAGCACTAATTAATGACTCTATTTTTAGTGCATAGTCTATTATTTCTAAGCAACCTTTCTAGCAGGAATTTACAGTGGCACCAGCAGGTTGCCAGTGCAAATCAATCACAACCCTTTCTGATCCTCAGAGAAACCCATGATTGCTAACCTGGCAGTTTGCTAGAGTATTTTGGTATAACTCTAGCCAATTGGAAATACGGTCATAATCTTAAGTCAAAGATATTCCTGGTTGTTCTTGAAATAGCTGATCCAAATCTTCTTTTGTGAAGGCGTCTCAGATCAATTAAGCCTGCTAGTACTATATCAGAAGCTTCTATAACTACTGGCTTGGCAGGTTGCCAAGATTAATCAAAGTAGAAAAAGATCAATATAAATTCCTGACATTTCCCCCAACTTGACTTAGTTATACCGTCAAGAGTGAAGTACCATCCATAATGTCTCATCCTTCCAATGCCTCCTGTGTCACCAATGCACGCAGCCTAATTTCCACCATGCTGGTTTTGTACTGTGCCCTCTTCCAGGCAATTTTATATGATGCCAAGAAGGCACATATTTTCAGGCTTTGCAATAGAGATGCCAGTACAATATTTACTGGCATGGGCCATGAGGAACCTCCTCATAAATAGGTGCAACAGGAACCCCAGCCCCAGCAAGAACAGCCTGCTCCCAAAGAACAAATCCAGCAGGACACAGAGATCTGCTTGGCTCCTTTAGTTGAGCAGCTTATTGACACCCATGCCTATGCTCAGGGGTCTTTGGCTTCCCAGGATCTCATTGGCAACCTGCCCTATGTACAATACCTTATTGACATGCCCAACTTCAATTATGGTGTCCTCTTTTCTGGCTACAAATTGTGTTACTAATTTCTTTTTGTTATCCTTTAGCAGAGGCCCAGACAGGACCTGAAGGCGCACATTACGTCTTTGAGCTTTGGCTTCTTCTCAGTAGACAAAAAAGTGTTGGCAGAGCACCTTAGCCACAATCTCCTAGACCTAGTTGAGTTTTTTGTGCCAGTGAGCCAGTGGATGGCTTAGATTGGAGGTTTGTGATTCAGATTGTGGACCAAATTATTTAATCCTGGTTCATGCAACTGCCCCTATTCCTATTGATGTAATAGAAGCTACAGGTTGACAACTGCAACCAGCAGGATAGCTATCTAGGGAAAGTAGTCTTCTGGTGCTGGAATGCCTTCCACAATGGAGATTGGAAAGCTGCTGTACGGACCATGGTGTTATGTGGGAATGTAATGCTTACACCCAGCCTGTGTTTTCCCCAGGGAAGCTTCAATAGGATGGCTGCCCATTGGGAAAAACTTGGGAACACCATTGGGAAAATCAAGGCAATACTCCTGGACAAGTATCTTTCCATTGATGATTTCATCATAGATAAAAAATTGTTCTAGGATGTGGCTACTCCCTAGAGGGTGACCTCTGGAGGGTTGTCTGGGACTTTGAGTTCATCCCCCTACCTTTGGTTAATTTTTCCACTTTTCTCCTGCCCACAATAAATTTTGGCTGTGTGTAGCTGTCTTCTTGTTTGTTGAGAACCAGTGCTTTCCATTTGAGTCACTTCCCTAGAATGTGGCTCTGCTGGCTGGGGATTAAGAGCCTGACATCTCAACTGTGACTCCTGGGCCTACACACCCCAGCCCGGCCAATCCCAAAGAGTATTATGAGGAAGAGTATGATAAGACCACTGAGGATGACAGAGACAACAAGGAAAACGATGACAACAAGTACCAGGAGGGTGATTTCTAACCTTGCTCTTTTGCTTATATTATAATAAAAATCAATTTTGAAAATCTTTATTTGTATTCTTTAGAAAGTGTAAGAACCTGAATTAAATGTCATTGTTTGGCAAAGTGTGAAAAGGTTTTAGGAACCTTGTGTGGACTCTATTAATGATTTGCCTATCCAAAAAATCCTTGATGGTATAGGCATCTTGGCCTGTTTTTTCAATGACTTCAAATGGTTCTTTCCAGATAGTATCAAGTTTTTGCGCTCTTCCTATTATTTTGTTGTGATAGGATACTTGAGTTCCAACCTTGAATTCTGGTAACCTGCAGCAGTTGAAATTATCTTGCTGGCGTCCTTTTGTCCTGACCAGTGTGGTCTCTGTGAAGGCTTCAGACTGAAGCTTAATCAATGTATCTTCCAACTTTGCCATGTATTAGTTGTAAGTGATCTCCCCAGGGTTGCCCATAGCGGATAACAGGATTGGTGGGATGGAAGGGTGTCAACCATACATGAGTTTAAATGGAGAAAACTTAGTTGTGCTATTAATAGAGATGTTGTAGCCAAACATGACTGCTGGTAGGAACAGATACCACTCAGAGGTAGCTTATCTGCCTGTTTCCAAAGGATATTCACCAAGGTTTCATTTGCTCTCTCAACCAACCCTGTTTGTTTCTGGATGATACAGAGTAGAGAGCACTCCCCTCACTCCCATGAGCTCATTAAGCTTTAGGATAAAATTGGCAGTGAAGTTAGTACTATTGTCAGTGAGAATGAATTGTGTGCAGCCATGGCGGTGAATGATGTGTTCTAAGATGAACCTGGCAGTGGCTTCTGCTCTAACGTGCTGAAGGGCTTTCACCTCTACCCACTTGTTAAGGTGGTCTATGGCTACTATGATGTACCTGAGACAACCAACGCACATTGGGAGAGGACCAACTATGTCAATTCTGATGGTGTGTCAAGCTAATTTAGGCTTGACAGCCTTATGTTGATGCTTGGGTACAAATGGCTTCTTGTGTTGACACTCTGCATAGTAAGTCAAGGTCTCCTTGGTGTTGAATAATAGGGACTTCCAGTAGTAGTGAATCTGCAATTGGTGTACAGTCTTTTGGAAGCCGCCATGTCCAACAGCCTTATGTGCGGCCATGATCAGGGACAATCTTTCATAAGGGCGGGGGAAAACATAATTATTCCCTTGATGGTATTTGTAGAGTTTACCATCTTATACTCTGTAGTACTTTATAAGTTCCTGGAGAATAGCCTGGATTTCTTCAGGCTTGTCTTTGAACTGGTCAGTTAACATCTTATCATACAGTATATTGGCCTCTGATGATACTATATTAACAGTCAGGAGTCTGGATAGGCCAAAAAGATTCTGGTGTTTTGCTCCTGGCTGGTGTACTATCTTGTAGTCAAATGCCTGTAATTTTAGGGCCCATTCTGCTAAGCAACCTTATGTTTCTCTTAGGTTCTGAAGCCAGCTTAGGCTGGCATGATCTGTCACTACTGTGAAGTAAACCCCATGAAGATATACCCAGAACTGTTTGTAGACATATATTACTGCCAAACATTCATGTTCTGTCACGGTGTAATTTTGCTCATGGACGTTCAGGGAGCAGCTGGCATAGGCAACCGGATGTTCTTCACTGTCATTGTTATTCTGGGAAAGTACTTCTCCCAGCACGCTCAAGGAGGCATCTGTGTGGACCACAAAGGGCTTAGTAAAATTGGGATACATTAGCGCTGGACTGCCAGACAGGCTGGTTCTTAATGAATCAAAAGCAGACTGGCAGGTGGATGTCCAGGTAAAAGGTACTCCATTTTTAAGCAAGTGAAAGAGAGTTTCACCTGTACACAAGAAATTTGGAATAAACCTGCAATTATATCCTACCATGCCTAGAAACACCTGAATATCCCTTTTTCTCTTGGGAGTCTGCATTTTAGTTATTGCTTCTATCTTGGTGGGCTGCAGCCAAAGTCCTTTAGTGTCAATAATGAAACCCAAGTATTTGAGCTGGTCTTTGAAGAACTGGTACTTCCTGGGCTTTATCTTCAAGTTAGCATCTGCTAGTTTCTTGAAAACAGCCTCCAAGTGTTCCAGATGATCTGTGAACGTCCTAGAGAAGACGTTAATATCATTCAGATAAACAAGAACACAGGACAACATAAGATCTCCCAGGATTGTATCCATAGCTTGTTGGAATGTAGCAGGCGCATTACATAATCTTTGGGGCATGTGCATTTGTTATAATAGGCCCTGTGAAGTGATAATGACACACTTCTCTTGTTCTTCTGGTGGAAGCTCAATCTCTAATACCCTGAGATCAGATCCATTGCAGAGAAGAACTTTGCGCCTCCCAGGTGGTCCAAGGTATTGTCAATTCTTGGCAACGGGTATGAGTCCTTCTTTGTAATCATATTTAGACATTGGTAGTCTATGACTACTCAATTACTTCTGTCTTTCTTTTTTACTATCAAGATGGGCAAC
Organism: Entomophthora muscae; assembly: GCA_014839935.2. Taxonomy (NCBI): domain Eukaryota; kingdom Fungi; phylum Entomophthoromycota; class Entomophthoromycetes; order Entomophthorales; family Entomophthoraceae; genus Entomophthora; species Entomophthora muscae. Next base: position 9,529 of record QTSX02000732.1, on the reverse strand, counting down.
ACCCAGGGACTTTTCAATGGAATCAACATTCCTCTATCTGAGCTGTTGTATTTCTTCATTGACAGTCTTCTTGCTGGTATTTAATTGTTGGATTGGGTGGAGTCAAATTGGTTTGTTTTTGCCAGTGTCAATGTGGTGGGTAACACCTGCAGCACATCCCAAGCCAAAATCATCCTCAGCAAAAATGCACCTGTATTTCTTGAGCAGGGCACTTGATTGTTCCTGTTGCTCTTTTTCTAAAGAGGACAGGTCAGCCAATGGGTTGATCACATAGGCACTGGCTTTGACCTGATCAGGTAGACCCATCTCAGATAGGTCCCTGTGAGGTTCCTGGTTGCCAGTCCCCAAATTGTGTCCTGGGTCATAGCCAGGGACCAGCTTGGAGGAGTTGTCATTTCCCAGCAGTGGTGAGTGGTTTTCTAGAAGCTTGTACTTAGCTTGAATGACTGCAAACTCTTCAAGCACTTTTCCAATTACTAGGCGGGCATCCATACCATGCACCTGTACTTGAGCAGTTGCTAACCCCTCTGTGGGCCTGTATCAATCCTTTAACAACCTAGTGAATTCATTCCCTATAAAATCCCTTACCCTATCTGTCATCTCAAGATGCCTATTCAATCTCTCCCACTCCTCCTTGGAAAACTTAATGGTGGAAAATCTCCTGCAACTTTGACAATAGGTATCTTCTTCCCCTTGACTAGGGTAAAAAATATGGGGTAGCTCACTCATAGGGCTTGTATTCTGATTAATGGAAATTTTGATTGGGGGTTATAATAGGCTTTTATTTACAATCAGAAGGAAGATCCCCTTAGAAACCTTCTGATATAATTCCTGAGTAAGGGAAACAATATGGGTTTGCTAATACTTGGAGTCCTCTAACAATCTCTTGGACTCCTTGTACTTGGTATTGGGCTCCTGCACTTTGCTCCAGCTCCAGTCCCTTATTCTTGGCTCTGGCTTCTTTATCCTGGTCTTCTGTACCTTGAATTGGTCTTCAGCTCCTTCTGTAGTCCTTGTGGCCTTTGTAATCCACTTTATCCAGTCTCTGAGAAGCCTCAGATAGCTCCCCCTTTTATAGCTCCTATTCCAAGTCCAAAATCTCTCTCAGAACTCTTCTTTTTCAAAGCTTAAAATATCCAGTTTTTCTCTCTCTCTACAATAGATTAAACTTTAAAACTTACTTAAGCCAGTGAAAGCCCTAAATTTTCTTCTTCTGCACCTCCTTTTTTAGGCTTGACTCCTAAGTTAAAGCCCTCAAAACACTGATTAAAGAAACTCTGGCTTGCAGCCAATCATACAGCTTGATTCAACTGTTTTGCAAAACAGTTTGCCCAAATGACTTGCTCTTGACTATGGTTCAAACTTGAAGCTGTATTGCTCCAGGTAAACAACTGCTCTGCTTTTTGAATGGGTTTGCTGTGATTCCCATCATGTTTCTCCGGCAAATCTTGAGCGCTTTTGCCTATGTTTTACATAGGGGAATTCCAAACCTGCAATTTTACAACTTTTCTCCAAGTTTCTCCACATTTTCTTCAACATTTTGCAACTTCAAACTTGCTTGTTGCTTGCCCTTCATCTCTCCTAGTTGTTCTTTGCAAAATTTGCTTATTTGCTCTCACAGTTTCTCTATTCTGTTTCCAGCCTCTTTCTGGCTCATTTATACTTAATCTAAACTTAATAAATTTGGATTTCAAGCACTGCAAGTCATTTCTTTTCCTCTTTTTTTCTTTTAGCATAATATGATAATTAATTTTCTCTTCATATTATAATATTTACAGTATTAAATCCTTATTTAACTGCTTTTTTCTTAATATTTCCTCTTCTAAGAAACCAAAATCAGCATTTTAGCTTCTGAATCCAGTCTGAATAGTCCTTCTATGTCATCTTTTAGCTCCATAGCTAGTCCTGCACTATCATCTTCTGGTCTTTTGCCAGTTTTTCAAACACAACTTTCAGCTCTTCAGCCTTGCCAGCAATCAGTCCATCTCAATCAACAAACAGCCTATTCCAGTCTCCAAGCAATTCATTTCATCCATCAGACCTACAGCAACTCCTGCATCATGATCTTCCAATCCTCTGGCTGCTCTTGCACCACAATCAGCTAATCCTACATTATGATCTTTCAGTCATTCAGCTTATTCTCACCATTAACCACCTTGGTTCCAACTTCACAATAAACCATCTTGGTTCCAAACTTTAACATGAACCAACAGTTCCTCAACTAGTCTTCACTGTGATAATACAGTCCTTCTTACAAGTCTTCTCTGCTGATCTCATACTATGAACCACCTTGGTTCTTTATCTCAGTCCCTGTTACCAGAACCTGTAGCCTCAGGCATGAGTATACATTAAATTGGTGTTTGACTGGGCCTTAGCAAGTGGCAATCTACTTAGGTCATCCAACCATAGATCAATAAACTCTATAGCATTTTTTTACTCACCCAGGTGATTAAGTCTGGGCTTTCAGTTCTAAAGTAATCAGTTTCACTTCCCAGAGGCCTGATCACATTAAGTTCTGCAGCTGCTTCCCCAAGCAACCGGCTTGGTGACACCTCTGAGCAAATTTATGCCCTCCAATGCTCACTTTGGGATCTCCCCAAAGCTCCCATAGGGACATAAACAAGGACACCCTACCAGCCTGTTAGGTAGGATGCTTGCTCACAGATTTCCTACAAGCGCATCAGGGTATGTAGAGTTCTCAAAGCTCCTTCCCTTGCTGGCAGCCCGCGCTACCTGCCAGGGGTCCAAAACTTACAGCCCTGATAGGCAAGTTACCTACCATGCTGGCACACACTTCTACCCTGGCAGCCTGTGTTACCTGTCAGGGTCTAAAAAATCCTCCAGCCTGAGTAGTACATGCTACCAATTAGTCTGGATGACTCTCCACCCCAAGCAGCTAAAGTTCCCTGCTGAGCAATCTAATTCCTCACCCCTAGCAGCCACAGTTCCCTGCTGGGTGAGGACCTCTAGCCCACAGCAGCCAATATCTCCTTCTGGGTGGAGACAACATCTGCCTCTAGTAGACTCTACACCTACTAGCTAGGCCTTACCTTCCCTAGTAGCTATCAGGATTGACAATTTGTTATCCCTCAAACCCCGGGCTCAAGGGTAAGATTCAAACCCTGAACCTGAGTTCCTGCAGGCCGCTGGGCCCATGTTCTGAGAGCCTGCCTGCCCACGTCTTTCTGAGATTGAGCCCCTGCAAGCTGATACCAAGAATTTTGGCCTGTGCAGTGAAACAGGCCAAACCAAGGAAATTATTGCACCAAATGGAAGACTAATCACAGCGCCTAATGGAAGTACTAAAGCGGCAACTATTAGCTTCATGAATTTGAGGTCTACACCAGAAACCAATCAGGAGCTAACCCAGGAAAGAGGCATGAGCCTGAAGCCCAGCCCCATGACCACAACACTAAAGCAAGATAATCAGATAGCCAAAGCAAGATTCTTGACCAATGAAAGAACTCCCAGGCCAAGTGCCATTTTGCCACCTTTGGACCCAAGCACCCAGTTCTCCTGGGTCTGCCTTTTTCAATGCCCTGATGAACCCCCCATGAAAAATATTAAATTTGGAGGTTGGGTTCTATATAGACCCAAGGACCCTGCGCTCCAAACTTATTGCCATTTTTGAATAAAGGTTATGCTATTTTGGCTCACACAGCTATTGCCTTATTTTGTATTTGCTATCTACCAATTCAGTTTGAGATCTCCTGGCCCCCCTGCCCCACTGCCCGCAGTTTTCTGTCCTCCTGGTGTACCCTTTGGACCTGTCCATCTTACCAACTACCCTCTGAAATCTGAATACAAGGACTACACCCTGGAAAAGATACTCAAACTTGCCCCTTTGGCCCGCATACAATCTGCAGTTAGATACAACTGACAAGGGCTGTGGATATTTTCAACACCCAAGTTGTTCAGAGGGAAATTAAACTATCTCCCTGCTTACAACCTGCCCATGAAACCGCCTGTGACCCCAAAACCTATGCCTGCCTCCTCACCCAACCTCTCAACCAACCATCCTGGCAAGCTGTTTGAGATTGTGTACATCACCTTCACAGAGGTGATTGACACTATAATCCTGGCTGCTGGCTTGTGGTCCTGGGTGGTAAAATCTGCCTCCTACCTTTTTAAGTTAGCTCCTCTCTTGTGGTGGGCATTGCTCACAAAAAACCTGGTCTGGGTCACCCCTGGAAACAACAGGCCGGGTGCCCAAGACTGGATCCCTGACAGTAGCTATCATTCCTTACTAGGCCTCTACCTCCAACAACACAATGTCAATCTTCAGAATAGTGTATTTATTTGAAGCCAAATCAGCCTTTGCCTGCAAGACTGTTTACATGTGGACCATCACAGTCCCCAATACACTAGAAGCCAGCAGTTCCTCAATTGGCAGGAGGTGTACAAATCCCACTACCTGATGTTTCTTCACATGGGTATTGTGACCCTGAAGATTGGTGAGCAGGATGTGCACTTCCCCATGCCCTGGTATAATTATACCAGGTGCTACACAGGGCTCAAACCTTGATCTTCCCCATGGCTGATGTATTTCATTGTATAAGCTTGAGGGACTTTCTAGGGTCAACCCAGTTGGTACAACACACTGTGTACTGGACTTGAGAGTGAAGATCACCAGGGAGCAAAGTAGAATTCCCTTATGCTCCTTTATCTGGGTTGGCAGTTTCTTGCTCTTTCTTCCCTTCTTCTCATATGGTAATGCTACAATCCCGTCTTTGTATGCCAGATTAATGGTCAGTTTCTCCTTGACACTGGCGGCGTCCTTTGTATAATAAAGCAGGATGGTCTGTTTTAATATGATGAAGGTATCATTTTCCATATCAATATTCACTTCATATTTATGCATGAAGACAGTGCCAATTAAAATGTTGTAGCTTTGGCTGGGCAGAACTATGGCAGGTGAAGAAACAGCTATTGAACCAAATTTCATTGAAATAACACTGTATGCTCCTTCAGAAGTTGTATTATGTAGACCAGCAGTTCTGTAAGCTCTGCTGTGCGCAATATTGGGGGCCAAGCCTAACTTTCAAACCAGGCGGGTTAAAACTATGTTGATTGGGGTGCCGCTATCAATTATGGCTCTTACTTTCACCTTATTAATGGAAATGTCTGCATAAGTACACTTGATATAAGTTTCAGAATGTAGGTCTAATAGGTGGATTTCAAGAGGGGCTGGTGTGTTGAACTATTGCTTGAAGCTTTGCCCTATTTCAGGAAAGGGTCTCAATGGTTTCAAGCAACATTGCTAATTGGACTCTTTTAAGGCTGGGAATATCACTGGAAACATTTGGATTCTCATTCAAGCAGGTTTCCTGTACTTGCGCGGCATAAGGTTTGGAGACTACCTCAACTGCGCTGGCAGTAGTCTTCTGAGGTCTACCTCTTCTGCGTGTGGGAATAGTGTACAGGTTGTCTGCAACCAATCAATGTACAGGGTCTTCTTTGAAGTCTTGACTAAGAGCAAAGAGTTCAGGAGATCCTTCCTTTGGGGCGGCGTTCTTGGCAGTGTCCTTAGCGGGCTTGATAGTCTCCTTGTTGGTTTCAGCGTGCTCCTCTGGTTTGTCTCTGTTGGGGTCTTTTGGAATAGTCAAGGGAATGACAGGTGCAGTATATTCTATTACTGGCCCTGCCTTTGCTTTTCCCTGAATTTTCTCTTCAGTCTCTACTACTACATTGACCTCAGGGGGTTTGCCTTTAGAACAACATTGGCTTGCCTAGTGCCCCTTTTTGTTGCACATTTGACAAGTAATGCCAGAATTATAGGGCTTTTCTTCTCCAGCGGGTTTGATAGTAGCTTCCTTATCTCCCTCAGGCAACTTTACTGATCTGTTGTGATCCCAATTTCTCCCTCAATTTTCAGGACTATTGCAGCTGGCCACTCCTTTATTAGGAGCGTTGAATTGAGCTCCAAGCCAACCCAAATAACTAGTGATTTTCTGGGTGTTATTGGCCTGATCTAGTACCAGGAACATCACATTGAATAGCTCTCTATACAGCTGGAGGGCTCTACTCATAGTGATGCAGCAGTCAAGGTCAGTAAGTACTCCTGCCCCCAGGAGTACCTGTGCTTCATGATAGAAGCGGTCAACAAAATCTTGAACACTCTCATACTTCTTGAAAGCAATGTTTCTGAACTTGGCTTTTCTGGCTTGCAACTTGGTCTTGCTACCAAATTCCTCAATCACAGCAACCTTTGCATCCTTGTAATACCATTCTCCTGCCAGGAGTTGAGGCATGATCACATCCACACTGGCGGGTTCAAGAGCATTGATTAGAGTGGTAGCCTTCATGTGGTTGGATGATCTACACATCAACATTTTGAAGAGGCAAATAAAGGTCTTGATTTTGCTCTTTTGGTCAAAGGTTGGCAAGTTCAAGGGCTTGAACTTGTGATTGGGGATGGTTGTCTCCTTGCGTGTTTCTACTACTGGTTTGACGGGGCAGAGGCCAATAAGTGAAGTGAGAGGTGGCAGGGCGGCTACTCCTATGGGAACGCAGCAGGTTCACCTACTGTCATTGGTATCCTGCTCCAAGGTAAAGTCAAAGAACTCAGAAGATGACGCCTTACGCTCCTCAGGAGAGTAGTTTGGAACAGGGCTCTGCTTATCCTCTAAAGACAAGCTGTTATCAGATAGCATTGCTCTGCTCCAATCTATTGAGTCTCAAAGAGGTATTGGCCTCAAAGTCCTTTCTGGCAGTGTCAATAGATTTCACCTGCTTCAAAAGACTGCTATGATTTCCTTCCATGAGCAGAGTATTGGAGGCTAACAGATCTAAACATTTGCTGTAGGTGTCTAGTTTGTGTTCAAGGGCGGCAACCTGTGCGCAATTATCCTCTAAATTCTGGTATAATTGGTTGGTCAGGGCGCAGACGGTCTCCAGGGTTTCCCACAAATTGTGCTTATTATTGGTATAAGCCTTGTATTCAAGGTAGCAGGCGTGCTGGTCTTGGGTTTGATCAGAGATGGGAGAGTTATTGGTAGAGGCTGTCTTCCCCTTCATCTTGTTCACCTTTCAACCAGCTTAATGACCCAGGAGATGATCTTGTTTTGGTGCTTCTTGTGGCAGGCACTGTTTTCTGATACCATGCTGTGAATCTTGTTCTGGAAATCTACTAACTCATTCAAGCTGGACTGGCGGGCCAAGAAACAAACCTTTCCTGCTAAGTTGACGCTATGACGGGTTACATCTGATGCCCATTGTGGGGTCAGGCCTTGTGAATCAAGGATTCCTGCTACCACTTGTGCCACATGGCTGTTGAACTGTGAAAAAAATTTGTCCATACAATAGTGTTCAGAAGAGGCAGCTTTGTTTATAATTCCCACAGCTTATTGGATGGTGTGGAAGCTATAGTTCAGCTGATGTACCAGGGCAGTGTGGGCATGTTAGATCTCAATTCTAAAGTGTCCCATTTCCTCAAGGTTGAGGATTTGGTGTGCCGCCAAGTGCTGCACATGCTTGATGGCAGGGTGTACAAAGTATGACAGAACATCAGTTATTCCGTCAATCCCTTCTCTCTTCAGAAGCAGGCCAAGCTGAGTGCTACTGGCCTCCTGGTAGCTTATAAAGGTGGACCACAAATGCTCAGAGGATCTTGAAGTATTAAACAGGGTATAATTGCTATTCTGTTGATTGTCACCAGTAGATTTGTAGCCTTGCATCAAGGCGTCCATTAGTGACTGTATGTCCTCTATATTGTAATTTTGTGGTTTGTGTTATACCATTGTGCCAGTAATGTCTAGCTTTATTTTGTTCACTGGTACTTCTGTAACTTGGTAAGGAGCAATATCCAAGCAGAGGGATGTATCCCTTTCCGCATCACTGGTCTTCATGTAGTCCCCCATACTTATCAACAAAGCTGGGGTGGTGAGGCAAAGACTTGCCAACAACAGACAGCACAGGTAACTCATTTTGTAAGTGAGCACCACTATCAGATCTTTTAGTTCTGCTATCAGACCTGGCGGCTTGCTAAGGTCTTTGAGAACTGATGATAAGGTCTTCAAACATGGATTGCTTCTTCTACTGTAAAAATGTTCTATAGTAGGATCTTCTTAAATTTGTCTGCCTTCCATTAGTCCAATGGAAGGGCTTTTATAGAGCTTGTGCTCTCTTGCCAGGATAATATTATCTGGCGCTTCTAACTCTTGCTTGTTCAGTCTTTCCATCCCCAGACCGCCAGCATTAACCCTCAGAGTCAGGCATCCATGCAATGGCATGGGATAAATTTAGTAGTACCCTACGCTGGGTACTTGTTACCATAGAGTCATGCATAATCTATTTGTGTGCCGGCAGTGGCGGCGCTAATTAATGACTCTATTTTTAGCACATAGTCTGTTGTTCCTAAGCAGTCTTTCTAGCAGGAATTTGCTGTGGCACCAGTAGGTTACCAGTGCAAATCAATCACACCCCTTTCTGATCCTCAGAGAAACTCATGATTGCTAACCCAGCAGTTTGCTAGAGTATTTTGGTATAACTCTAGCCAATCAGGAATACAGACATAATCTTAAGTATAAGATATTCCTGGTTGTTCTTGAAATAGCTGATCCAAATCTGCTTTTGTAAAGGCTTCTTAGATCAATTAAGCCTGCTAGTACTATATCAGAAGCTTCTATAATTAGTGGCTTGGCAGGTCACCAAAATTAACCAAGGTAGAACAAGGTCAATATAAATTCCTGACACATCTTATCAGGCCATGTAACTCATTAAACAGGACTCAACTGGCTCTGGTGTTAGAATTTTTTGCAGTTTTTATTACCACATTGAAACTCAAATCAGTGTCCTTGCACCAATGTAAAGCTATGTGACAAATTATAAATCAGGCTTATAAAACTGAATTTAACTGCAAAAATTACTATTTATTTAAAAAATGTAGTGTGTGCAGTAAAAAATCTGCCAGTATTAATCATCACTACTTTTTCTGTCCTAAAAGCCTGCAGATTTGAGGCAAATTCACCAAGTATTCAGACTTTAAATTCTAACAACCCCCTTAAGTCATGACTTATTTTTTCCAGAAGTCTAGCAAGATTTTCAATCCAAATGCATGCAATATTATATCACTGCACATTATTGACAATTCACTCAGCCTGTAAAGCATTTATCTATAAGGATAAACCTGTGATTCCCATCATTTTGGTTTCAGGCTTCAAAAAAATAGGGAATAAAACCTTAGATAGAATTTCTAAGTTTTTAAAACTTATCCTGGGTAGAATAAAACAACTAAAAGGATTTAATTAAAGACTCACTTTTTTGTAATTCTGATACAGGCTGCTTGATGTTTGCCTGGGCTACTTTCAATGCTTTAAATATCTTTTAGAGATTAGCATAATTTTAATGGGCAACTCTGAATAGTAATTCCCATGATATCCCTGAATTTTTTAATAAAAATTCTCCCAAAAGTGTACATTGAAAAAATAACAATTATTTAGATTATTTATTTAATGAGTTCAGGCTTGAAAAGATTAATAAATTTTGGTTCAATGAGTGTATAATTTTTTTGGTAATACACTTTAAGAAT